>JALBCR010003107.1:0-23797 GCA_030710515.1 Abscondita cerata
CAAATGTACTTCGTTCAGTTACGTATTGCTATTATAGGTTTGTATTAAAATAAGAAAGTCGATAGCAACTTTTGGCACACCCTGTATAGCTAAAAAGTTTGAAAATATTTTAAGTAGAACGAAAATGTTTAATTATTGCCGCGTACCAAATATCAAGTTTTTTGATTTATCTGAAAGTAAAAAACTTTTAATGCACGCTATGCGCAGATGACCCTGTATAGTACGGATGTACGTATCTTCTATTTTCATAAAGTATGTCTAAAATATCAGGCGAAAGAAGATAGCTTCAGAATAATTAAATAATTATCTACGCTTTGCTGCGTTTTGAATTAAAAACCCTCACACAAATTAATATAATCAATCCCGCAAGTTGCTAAGCAGGCGGGTCGGGTTTTTGATTACACGGCTTGGTTTTTTGGTGTGTAGATGTTTCGTTAAGCGTCTCTTCAAAATTTAATTAAATTGTTTCTTTTCGTGTTACGCTAACTATGCTGTGAGTGCATTTTTAGGATTACTAAAAGAACTACAAAAATGAATATATTAATGCTTGCCTTTATGTGAATTAAATCCTAAACCTAAAACTAAAACTGAATACATGATGGTTTTAATTGTTACTAATTTTTAAATAATTATTGAAATTAAAAAAATAGAATTTCAACGTTTCTATTGATTTTAGGCGTTTCTACGTTTTGACTATTTATATACACGGTGGTGCTTTTGAAAACGGGTCATAGGATTTAACATTGTGAACTGGTTTTCTGAATTTTCTCCTCTTCCAAGTGACAAAAATGGTATCAATACGCAGTCAAATTATTGCGTATAGCGCCCGCTATCAGAATCAGTTGAATTACACGGTCTTTTGAAAAATTTATCAATAAAATTAGTAATTTTTGATGTTCAAATTGAATCAGTAATGCGTTGCCTACTATGACATTCCTACGTTTTGACAATCATTAATAAAAGTCATAACAATTCAGGTTACATTGAAAATGGTTTATTCAAACGAAGAGAGAGTTTTTATGGTGAAAACCTTACTACACTGTTGGTAGTTACAGGCGGGTTTGTGATTTATTTGCCGTGAACTTTGCTAACACGCCTATACCATCGATGTTTCAAAAGCACCACCCTGTATATCCAAATAATTACGTAATAGACATATGCCAACTGGTATTATATTGTTTACGAAACACTATCTAAATGTATGCTGGATTTGGTTTTTGGTAAGTCGGTTGGTGTAACCGTCCATTAATCACATTGAAGTTGTATTTGTTCCAAAGCGTTGCTAATAACTAGAAGAAAAACTTGTGTGGTCCTAATGTCCAAATTAATAAGTTTTTGGAAAGAAAATAAGGGAATACAAACAATGTGTCAAAATGCAGAAGGATATAGAAGAGTTTAAGAACTTACATTTTCCAAAATCGTCACTAAAAGTGGCAAAAATCGGCAGTAAAGTAAATAAAATCGGCACTAAAGTAGTTCATTATGAATGATTTTAAAGTTCATAATTATGCCGCTAAGATGTCGTCAATGTATTTAAAGTTTGAATGTGCGTGTGCGCGCTTAAAAAAATTTATGCAAATACTTTCATTTTATTCTGTGCTAATACACTGATATAATGTAAGTAATAATTATTTACCTAAGCTGTACTCAAGCTTAATTTAATAATTAATGCGAATGATGCAATGAAACATTTGATACCAGCTGTACTCCTCCGCAACAAAATATAAAAAATAATATACAAACTTCATTCAATGAGGCTTCGATTTTTACCACGTGAAAGAATTTTACAGAAAGAAAACATTTTTGTAGCTTATTTTCAAAATGAAGTTTATAAATCTTCTACATTGTGAAGTATTTACTCAATGTTGAAATCAACATTTATCGCCAAACATAACATTAACATATCAAAATTTCCAAGATTGATAGCGTTTATAAAACAAAAGAACTCAGGGTATAAACCGAAAAAGTCGAAAGTGTTTACGAGACAAAGATCTAATAAAAATTTGTGAAAGAAGCACCCGACTGTAAATACTTGATGTGGAAGGTGATTATAGTAGCTTCTTAAAAATTTTACCATTGAGATTGACTCACATTGTAGATTTGTATGATTTTGGTGTCTTGGGTGCATGTCGGATGGACGAGTGAAAGAAGATGACAATCGAAAATGTTGAAGATAAGGACAATTTTCTAATAATACACATCCCCTATTGTAAGACAGTGCAAACAAGACTCTTTACAGTACCGAATGCAGATTTAAGTCCACTTAATCTTTATAGAAAATATATATCGTTAAGACCTTCACACACTCAACACAGATTTCTTTTTGTGTATTATAATAACGGAAAATGTCAAATTAACATTACGATAAATAAATAAGTTTATGTGTTTTAATTTACTTATTCCTATCTGTAGTCTTATTGACCTAAACTCAAACCAAAGTTCTTCTTTAAATACTGTGTTTAATATCCAATTTCAGAAAAAAACTTAATAGGCACCTCCATCGTGAACTTCAGTGGCGAATGAAGTAACAAACTACAACCAATTAATATTTTCAAACAACTTAAATTATCGAAAGTGTCCAGGAGTACCTGACAGGTCTGCATACATACAAATAGTTGCACTTGTATTGAAGGTGATAGTGTTTACTTTTCTTTTTAGATTACTGGAGGTACTACAAGTATAAATTAAATAAAGACTTTTAATTATATGTTCGTTACATTACCGTCGACTTTTATAAAACCTCAAAAAAACGTGATTATGTTTCCAAAAACCACAATAAAGCATAGCGAAATCTAAACAAAATGCTTCCTCATAAAGCGTGTAGTGCTTATTTACTGAAGTTGGATAAACTTTTGTGAACTAGGCAAACGTTTACCAACTCTTATTAATGAATTAATGACTAAAGACGCTGTATAAATAGTGTCATTAATTAAAAGCACAGATTTAACTTGTTAATGTTAGTGAACTAATGTTAATAATTGTATAAACCGTCTTTATTTAATTTACTTATTCCTATTTAGTATTATTGATCTGCCTCAAAACAAGTTTTCTTTAAATAATAAAATGTTTAAATAATCGATTTCGAAAAAAATTAATATGCACCTCTGCAGTAAAGTCATTTTTTATAAGAGTAAAAAGACTTTACTACCTCGAACTATAAATAACCTATATGCAGCTTGTTAATAAAGTAAGTAGTGTATAACACTGCTTAATTTTTATTTTAATTCATTTTATATATTTCAAAGTATCTTTGAAAGTATTTCTGTCTGAAACCGGAAGCCAGCGAAAAAATAAATTTCAAAGTGGCTCCGAAAGGTGCACAAAACGCTCTTAACCTACAAATTGTTTAATCATTAAAATATTTTTTTCCGAAATTAGTCACTCAGTACAAACAAATTAAGCAGTAAAAGTAAATACAAATCGGCCTAAAGTGTAAAATGTATTGCCTCGGCTATCGCCTATGCAACTAAACCACATTCGTCATAAAATTAAACTTTAGCGCCTTGATATATAAATAACTACTATATATAAACTTTTCTTTTATATGTTATTAACGTTTTAATTCTGGATTTTTTACTGTTTTATGTACATATACAGGGTGTCACAATATATGTATTACAGCCTGAGAGGGGTTATAGAGGGCAATAAAATAAACAACTTTTTTAGTAAAATTTTATGTTAGAAAAATAGTTAATCAATAAGGTGGGTATCTTATAGTATGTTTTTGACTATGTCCAATTCAAATTTGACAAAAATTTTGATCTAAAAAATTCAAAATGGCAGATTCAATTTTCAAGTACTTGATGTAATAATTTGATTTAAACGAAAATTTGGTTTTATCGGTTTCTAAATAAATAAAAAAAGAGTGTAGTTGATTTTTGAAAATTAAAAAAAAATGGCCACGGTGGATTCTTGTCGAAATAAAAAATGTCAACCAATTTTGATGAATACTTACAAAAGTGTACTTTAAAATATTATTAAATGTAACTGTCAAACAGATTTTTAATAACTTTAAAAATAAAATTTTGTACGACTTTAAAGTTAAAAATTAAAAATTAATGGCGTTCAAATATTATGAAATTTTGCAAAAATGGTCTCTAAACTCCCTAAAACCAAATGAAATGTCAAAAAAAATTTATTTAATTTATAAGCTAAAACTTTAGCATCTAATTTAATACTTAAATAAACAACCTAAAATAATAAAAATTACAAAGGCGACCAAGATGTAATTATAATTTTTACAAATGGTTCCTTATTACGTAAATATTAATTTACCCGTGTTAAAAATAATTAATTTTAATATACCAAAAACACTCCACATTTCGCAATTCAATTATACTTAGAAACTATTCGTACAAATTTTCATTGTATTCGAATAACATCCATTTTCAATTTTTCAATATGTCAACCAATTTTAACAAAAATTTGTAAACGTGCGTATGTACTCAAACCGTGTAACTGTCAAACCTATTTTTGATAACTTTAAAAATAAAATTTTTATTCAAGGATAAAAACAAAAATGTAGGCATGAATTAATTTATTGTAGATTAAATCCTTTTTCATTAGAGGGTTTAGAAATAAAACAATTATGAGACTTGAATTTTTACCTAGGTTTTCGGAAAGCTTTTTATTTCAGTTTACTTCATCAGACTTTCATCAAGTTATAAATCTTCTCAGTTAATAGTATAAAACATGTTACTTAGTCATAGTTACACGATCACAATTATTAAAAATGTAGTAATAACAAAAGATAACATAATAGTTATTACTAGATTAAAAATTAATAACATCAATTTATAGATTAAAAATAAATATTGTAGTAAATAATAAGATTTACACTAATAACGAACGTATTTAAAAACTATTGTCGTTTGAAAACAATGAAATACAATGAATTTCGAAGTTGATTTCTTTTGTAAACTAAAATTTAACATTTTTATAATGATCGGATGTGTCATATTAATTAAAAATAATGGTTTTCAACTTAAAATCTTCCAAGAATGTAGGCTCAAATGTAGGATCCAACCCACGTTTAATTATGTAAAAAAAAATTACCAGTTTACTATGTTTTACCATCATGTGTATTAGATTTTAGTTAAAAAAAAAAAAATTGTTTGATAATGGCCTAGAATCGGCCGAAACTAGTCACAAACAAAATGACTTTTTAGTTGTTAAGTTAAGTATATTTTCAATAAAAAATTCACGATGGGCATACGACTTTAAGTTGAAAACCATTACTTTTAATTTTATAATGGTTAAAATAATACCTGACTATTAAACAACCTGATACAAATTACAATTACTTCTTTGTAATTCCGGTCTAACAATTTTACGAAAATGAAGTCGGAAAAATTAAAAATTAATATCAATAATAATAATAATATAAATGTTCTGAAGTAAAGTCTAATGTAATGTTACAAAAATCACTATTACCCTGTACCGTGTGCTGACGATTAAAAATGAATTTATTTTGTAAAGCTAAACCACTACTTAAGCAGTCATAAGTGAAAATTGAAGCTACACCTTTTTTCCTTTGTTTTGTCCTATAGTTAATCTTTTTACTACTGTAGATAATATGTATACTATATTATATTAATTTAATTTTTAGACTTTTATTAACTGGTTATCATATTATAGTCATTTTTATCATTCAAAATGCCTTCCTCTATTTCTTAGACAACGTCTACATCTTTTAAATTGTTATGATGGCTTGTATTACTCCAGGTTGTTCGCAAACTTGATCACATGCTAAAACCATCCTCGCTACTAGCTCTTCTTCGGATTCAATTGGGGTACCGTCGTAAACAATATTTTTAAAACCCCCAAAAAGAAAGAAATCTGGAGATCTTGCAGGCCACGCAAAGGACCTCCTCTCCCTATCCATCGTGGCCCATAAACTTCATTTAGATGGTTTCTAACTGACACAAAGTTATGAGACGGACATGCTGGAACCACATGCGTTGACGTGACCGCAAAGGAATTTCCTCTAACAGTTCTGGTAACACCTCTTGAAGAAAAATTAGGTATACGTTCCCAGTAAGCCGGTTTGGTAAAACATAAGGTCCAACTAAATGATTGCCAATAATACCTGACCACACGTTTATTCGAAATTGTCGCTGGTGGCTCCTTTGAATAAAAGTATGAGGATTTTCTTCATTCCATTTGTGGAGATTATGCAGATTAACTACTCCATCTCTTGATCTCTTGAAAAACAAGCTTCATCCGTAAATAAAATATGTTGTGGAAAATGTCTATCCTCACGCAAGCGATGAAGAGTCCAACGAGAAAATGTTATTCGAGCATCTTCATTACCTGGGTATAATGCTTGCACGGAATGAAGATGATAGGGATACAAGTTGTTCATGCAAGACTCATGCAATCAGTAGCTACTCGTGGACGACCAGCAGATCTAAAAATGCTTTTAAAACAAATTATGATTAGTTAATATGGAACGACCTCGCTGGAAACTTTTTGTAGTTCGAAGTCGATCATACAATCTATTAAAAATTGAATGACTCGGTGCAATTTCTGTTGGGGAAAACGTTGTCGATAGATTCTTTGAGCTTCTCTTCCGTTACGTTTTGCTTCTCCATAAATAACAATTATTTCTGCCATCTCCTCGTTAGAATAACTCATTTTTATAAAAGTATTAAAAAGCTCCTTAAAAAATTCAATGTGAACAGAGATTGTAATAATTTTGAGCCTTCTTATAGGAGTTGAGGAACAATAGGGTCGTCAATGATACACCATGTTCTTAATAGCCGACGTTTCGATTGGCGATGGCCAATCTTTCTCAAGGCAATCTAAGAGTTGGTGACATCAAAAGGACTCCTCAAAGGGAACCATAGGGATCCAGATCGTTAAAAAATTCAAAAAATTGTTTAATTATTAAAATAAAATTCAAAACCAACTGGTTTACGTTAAAAATTACTTGGACAAGTGTCAATAAGATAAACATGTAAAAAAACAATACAAAATAAATTAATTTTTAACGATCAAAAAAATTTATATGTCATTAAATCAGATAAAGAGGTAATGCCACACTGTAATTGATAAAACTAGAGAGTATCATAACAAAATTCTTGAATTACTTAATGATCAGAATGTTTATGTTAAAGTAAATAATGATCTAACATCAAATTTATAAATTAAAAATAATAAAATTAGTAAATGGTTATTAGAATACGGACATAGACACCATTACATGCAAAAATTAATCACTTACTCTAGTATTCCTCCAAAATTTTATGGATTAATAAAATACACAAAATTAACCATCCTATTAGACCCATAGTATCATGTCTAGGATCTCCTACATATGAATTGTCTAAATTTATCACTAAGATCATGAATAATTTAACACCTTTATTCAATTTTAATATTAAAAAATTCGTATGAGCTCGTGGATAACATTAAGAACATTATAATTTCTGATGATTATATATTAATTTCGTTTGATGTGACATCATTATTTACCAATATTACAAAAGAGTTGGTGATTACTTTAATTTTAAAATATTGGATTCACATTAGTAGTTTCACTACGTTAGATTCTACAGAATTTATTAACATGATTGAGTTTTGTTTGAGTCTAGTTATTTTAATTACAATGACTGTCAGTATAGACAAATTTTTGGTACCGCGATGGGGGAGTCCTTCGTCACCCATAATTGCTAATCTTGTTATGCATGATTTATTACAGTATGTTAATGGACAATTAAACTACCAACCATTATTTTGTATGTATACGTTGATGATATTATTTCTTGCATACCCAGAACAGACGTTGAAAACACTTTGAATGTGTTTAATAGTTATAAACAGCACCTTAAGTTCACCTATGAATTAGAAAATAATAGACAAATTCCATTTTTAGATGTGATGTTAATTAATGAAGGTCATTGGAAACCCCTTTTAACTAATTGGTTCACTAAAACCATAGCTTCAAATAGAATCATTAACTACTATTCGAAACACCCTCATAAGCAAAAATTAATATCATCAAAAGTATCCATGAAAAATCGTTAAACTCAGTAGCCCATGTTACTTAAAAGCAATAATAGTAAATTAATGTCCATTCTTACAAATAATAATTACCCCAAAATTAATTAAAATGATATTAACAACTAATAATAAGAAACCTAACAATATTAATAATCTAACACAAACTAACCCTCCCACTCAAAATAAATACATTAAATTAATTAATATACCAGGTTTATCTAATAATTTAATTAGTTGCCTTAAACACAGTGATTTAAAGATCGTACTTTATAATCATAACACGATTTATAATAATATTTACACTAAATTGAAGGACAAAACTAAAATTTTAGATAAATCTGGTCTTATCTATAAAGGTGGGATGTAGCTAATTGCAATAAGGTTTATATTGGCCAAACAAAACAGAAGCTAGGCAATAGAATAAAGAACCATCAATACAATTGTAAAAAAAAAGTCAGATGCTACTGGTTTGTCAGTTCATCATTTGAAAGAAGGACATAAATTTGATTTTGATTCAGTAGTAGTGTTAGATATGGAACCGAATTTTAAGAAGCGTTTGATTTCAGAAATGATTTTTATCAATGCTTATAACAATAATGTTAATTTCAAAAGTGATACCTATAATCTAAGTAATATGTGTACAAAATCTTATATCTAAAATTAAAATCTACTAACCACCACCAATTAAAATTAACCTTAAGTCTAATACTAACTACCTTACAAACTACCTAAAATTAACTTATCTAACATGCATAATTACTTATTTTATCTTTATGCCAAAATGTTGACCTTGTTATTGTGAATATAAACGTGAAATGTTATCTATACTGACATTCAAAATTTCTAATTCATTATTCGTGTACTAGTCTTCATGTATGGTTGTTTTGTACACTATTTGTTAATTTATTTTGTATTGTTTTTACATGTTTATCTTATTGACACTTTTCCAAGTAATTTTTAACGTAAACCAGTTTGTTTTGAATTTTATTTTAATAATTAAACTTCATTTTTGAATTTTTGACGATCTGGACCCTATGGTTCCCTTGAGGAGTCCTTGATGTCACCAACTCTTAGGTAACATACGTCTAGTTTTTAGTAAATCTTGTATTTATAATTGTGTTTGTAACTCATCTAAAATAGAAATTGTATAATGCTCATTTAATTACCATAAATTGCCAATCTACCGTTATCTTCAAATAGATTGCCTTGAGAAAAGGGTGGCTATCGCCAATCAGAAGCGTCGCTTATTAAGAACATGGTTTATCATTGACGACCCTATTGTTCCTCAGCTTCCTATAAGAGAAGGCCCAAATTATTGGGAATCTCGTTCACACTATTTGTTAATTGGCTTTTTATTGTTTTTATTTTATCTTATTGACACTTGTCAAGTAATTTTTAACGTAAACCAGTTGGTTTGAATTTTATTTTAATAATTAACAATTTTTGAATTGCGACGTCATTTTTAAAAAATTTTTGGTTTCCCTCTGATTTCGACTTCTCATTGAAAAAACAATAGTAAAAAGTTAGAAAGTTTGTATTACTATGTGTGATTCTACTTACATGCATAATATAAATCACATTAAGTCAAATTTATATTATAAATAACAAGATTTGTAAAAAATCTAAAAGATTTAAGTCAAGTAGCTATATCTTTATTTCTGCTTTTCGCTAATTTAAATACGTAAGTGATGTTATTTGACAAAAACAGTGTTAAGAATATGGTAAAAATCAAGTAACTTTTATGTGACATTATCCTAATAAAATCAAATTTGAAACATTTATCGTGAATTTTAAATGAATTTGCTATTTTAGTGTCAATCTAATTATTAGGACAAATATCACCAGGGATTTTATTTATGGGAATATTAAATTACCATATATTTATTTACAAAATAAATAATTTATTTTTAATATTACGTAGGAAAATTTATAGTACAAATAATTACCAACTAATTTAACTTTCAAAAAAAAACAAGAAAACGCAAATATATTTCATCAAAAACAATTAAACTCAAACTTACCTGCTAAGTCAACAAACAGAAAAACTAACGTAACATTTTAAAAATATGATTACTTGAAACTCTAAGTTACTGATGTTACCAAATAATCCAGTGCTATCTGAGCTAGGCAAATTTTGCCAAGAATTTGTTTACTTGGGAGCATATGTGGTATTGTAACGTGTCAATTTCCACGTTTACGCTTTCAATTAATTTTGGGTAGTTTAATTTTGAATAGTCGCGCGTTATTTGGTTTAAGTGGGAGATGCGTGACCGGCGGGTTCTCTAGCGTCTGCCATCTCATTTTCGATTTGCTTCCTGCGTGAATTGCAAGCGCTGTTGTTTCCCATTTAATAAAAAAAGAGGGTAAAACTTAGACCAAGAAAACGTTTAGGTAAAACGTTTAGCGGAATTACCTTTAGAGCATTACGTTTGAAACGATTTCGATAATTACCTTTGGCGCATTGCGTCGTACGTTTTAATGGCCGCCCTTCTATTGTGACCACCGTTCCTTCGTATGTTGAATAATATCACGTAAGTGATTTTTTACGTTTCATTATCTTAAATGCGTCTTTAGAAGTTTTGGTTGATATTGCCGAGTTTGCATCCGTTGATGGTTCGTTTTCGTTTACATTTAATTTGATTAGTCAGCTGCACATTCCGTGATATATACAGAGGCGTACCGATTATATTTACGTCGGGATTCTCCACAGTGTCGTGCGGAATTTACCTTGTTTGTAGACCATTGCCGTTTTGTAGATCAATTGCCGTTTTTGTAGACATTTACCTTACGTTGTGAATAGAAGTACCTTGTAGTTAAAGTAATTACAGGCTAAGATTGACTAATCTTTGTGTGCATCATTAAGTACTGTTTCGTGAGATTTTGCAGTACCTTTACGTTTTATTATTAACTACGTTTTCTATAAATGATTGGGTTCGTAACTCAAGTTTAGTTTTAAGTTTTTGTTTACGTTTTATGTACAGGATCCTTAAAGTAAATATTTAGATTTAAGTATGTTAGCCTTTTTTTGGCTAGTTATGAGTTAACTTTAAATTTAATCTTGTTGAAGCACTTATTTATTTTGATTGAATTTTATTCATTATATGCATTATAGTTTTTGATGTGTTTAAATTTCAAAGGTTTTGTATGTTTTCCTTAATAAACATTACTGGCAAATTAACCCAGATTTATAAGTAGATGAGCAACCTAAACCGCAGGTAAGCAATAAAACATAAACCACCCCCGAAAATATTCCCATGACCCCTTAGGTCTCAAAATTCCATGCTGAGCTATAACCGGGCATTCAGTTTTTATTTGTGTGCCTAAGGACTTTTTGGTAGTAATATCTTTTAAAATTGTCTCTTTCTTTTTGTGTTTTACACCCTATTAAAAGATATTTTGGAGGAAGTTCAAGTTTAAATTTGGGTTTAAAATGGATGCTTCTTTAAATTCAGGTGTTCAAGTTCTTCCTTATAAAAAAGTTTTCGGATCCTTTTCTAAATTGGGCAGATTTTATATCGTTTAACTTTGGGATATTTGTATCTTTTTTTCTCTGTATGCATCCGCTTTCAAAACTTCTAAAATCTTCTGCTCTAAGGCTTATCACCAAATTTTTTTATTTGATTTTTATTAAAATTCCAGGTCTTCAAAATCCAATACTTCTTTTCCTTATTCCATCTTCGACCAATTTGCCCATGAATTGAATCTGGTTTCATAAAACTATGACCCGGCTCAAAAATACTTAATGTTTATTGATTCTGGGCCCCAATTTTCATTTACAAAAATTAGGCAAGCAGTAAATAAACCCAATTTTGTTCTGGGCAGTGCAGTTGTCGGCCCAAAAACTACATGCTGGGTTTCAGCATCAATTTGGCAATAGCGTTGTAATATGCTGAAGCAACATCTGGAGCGTTTCTTCCCATTATTGCTTCATTCCAAAGTATACACTTGTTAAACTTTTCGGATTTTAAATTAGCAAAGTTTCATGAAAGACGACGAGCCGGCTAACAAAGAAGGAATTTTTATACTCATCTTGGGTATAATTAATACCTTTGCATATCCACGGCATATAATTCAGTGCTGCTGTCAATACTGGTGGTGACATCTTCATATACATCTTCCGTGCAACTGTGTAGCGTTGTTTATGAATTTTGTAGTTTTCGCAAGTAGAGCAAGTATTTTCAGAATTTGATTTGGGGATATTGGCTCTTCTTCCGAAGCAATTGGAACTACTTCAATTTCATTTTCAGTGGGAATGTTGTTTAAAAAATAGAACATTGGCCACAATCATCCTGACTTGGCGTAGAAAACCCTATATTTTCTTCCTTTATAACTTTTCTGTAAGTTTCGTAGCATATAGGAACATTTTTGCTATTATAATCCTTATGCATGTCATGAATTGTTATATCGGAGGAAAGATATCTTCTGTTAGGGCGTGGGCTAGATTATAATGTGATACCTGTGGATGATAGGTTTCGATATGTTTTTTATATTATCATAATTTTTGTCACGGGTCTCTTTCATTTGTTTCGCATGCTTCTCTCCCTTTGATCTTTAAGATTAGGAAGATCATTAGAAGTTCTTCGTAAAAACATGTGATGGCCCCATCTGTTTTATATCCCAAAGTGTGGAGAAACATCGGCTTACAGACTGTTATAATTTCTTGATTTACACTACTTTCACTTTCTTCGTTAATTATTGGCAAAGAATAGGTAGCAGTAAATTGTTTGTTTTTCTCGGCATCTACCTTTCGATATTTAACTAAATTTTATTGATGTATTTATTTAAAACAATTGCTTATTCGCATAATTCAATTTGGTATAATAGTTAAAAATGTATCCTCTTTGTTTTCATTTATTTTTAGAAAACATTTTTCTGCATGTTCCTTTACATGGCGGTTTCAGCGAGGACTGTTTAGTTTTCTGTTTAGGGCTTTTGGTAACTTTTCTATTTTCAGACTTATTTTTCGTACACCAGAAGGAACAGGTTGATTTAGCTCGTTAGTGCTAGGCTTTGGTTGAAATATGGAGCTATTCAATATTTAAACGCTTTGTCATCTTGGGTTTGTTCAGTAAGCTTTCCGTCTCCCAAGATTCACTAGGAAAAACTTCATTCCAGTTTTTGTAGTCAATTAATCTGTTTTCTTGTGGCCACGCTGAATGGAATTCGTTTGACTTATTTCTGGAAAGACGAAGTCCTTTTCATTAAAAACTGGGAAGTTCTTTTGGTAGAGGGATCAGGGTTATTGGGATCAAATCCGGATCCAAATCTGAATCGTCAGCAGGTTCATAAGAGTCATGCAGGTCATCAAAATTTTCTTTATTGCTAAAATAAAGAACTACTTAATAAAATAATTTGTACAAAATGTTTAAAAACTAAGTTTAGTAATATAACTACTATACAAAATGTGTGTCTGACGACATCTCGTGTAAACATGACACGTATGATTAGTATAAACTAAGAAAATGGTAACAGAAGTTAAATTAAGGACATGTGTGCGTTTACGTGCATTTTGGCTATCTAAAGCAACAGCTTCAATATTGCCTTAAACGCACGAGTGTGATAAAGCCAAGTAAAACTTGTACAAACATTACACGCAACGAAAGAACACCTGATGCTGCATTTCGCTCTTATTATGAGCTCATCAGAGGTGTATAAGTGCGGTATACAACTCTTCAAGACGGCGGTTGGTCTTTTAAACTCTCGTGGAAGTAATGAATATAAGCAAAATGTGTCTTACGACATCTCGTGTAAAACATTGACACATTTTAGTATAAACTAAGAAAATGCCAACAGTTAAAAGTAAGGACATGTGTGCGTTTACGTGCATTTCGCGCTATCTAAAGCAACAGCTTTTAATGCCTTAAACGCACAGTGTCGATAAAGCCAAGTAAAAAACTGTACAGAAGCAAGGCGTTTTAAGGCATTAGCTGTTGCTTTAGATAACAAATACACATAAGTGTTCACATATCCTGCACAACTGTGGCACCCTGCTAGTTACTACGTACTACCTTTTATTTACCATATTCGACAAATCCGGGATATTTTTCTGTAATGTGTTCAGGTCCTGGTTTATCAGGATGTGGTCGACAGTTAAGTTTTTCATTATTGTGGGCATCCAAATTTGTTTCTTTGCTAAAAATACTTTAAATTTATTTACATAATAGACTACTCTTAATTTTAAGGAATTTTAAAAATTGGGTTTTTTAGCACGTTTTTAGTCCTAAGTTTAGTACCCAATCTGTATTGCAATCAGAATAATAATGCATGCATAATAAAAACATAAATATACATACCTCGTTTGTAAGCCAAATGGATTAATATTTTTAGTTCTAGTAGCCATATTACAGGTTTTTAAAAATTAAAAAGTAAACATGGAACCCTGTGGCTCGTAAATCGTTACTGAGCTAAATTAATTATGTAATACCTGCATAAGATGACCCGATATTTACCACCCCACCCGCAGAATTTCTATATGCAAATTGATTTACTACGGGATAAATTTGAAATGGATTATACAGTAATCTTGTAACTTAACTTTGCTTTGATTTATATTTGTAAAATAAACTATTTTTGTTAGTTTAGTCAAGTTACTAGGACTTTTATATTTGACAAAAAAACTTCGGTGTTTGTTAGTCAAGTTACTAAGCACAATAAATATAGCATTTGTGTTATACAATATACTAAATGGTTCATGTAACTTTAGTTACAACCAAAAACTTTGTGTTTATTTAAACTTACTAAAATTGTAATAATATTTCCAGACAATATAAGGCCTATTTAAAAGTTAAAAATAGCAAAGGTAGATCTTGATGCGTAAATTACGAAAATGAAAACGAAAGTAAAAATATAGTAACTCAAGTTACTAGGTTTTCTATTGCAGGGGAGTATAATAGATTAAAACATTATTTAAGAAAAAAGTTTCTTTGGCGCTCCTCCAGCGGAACCGTATTACGTAAAAGCACGAATAAAAAATCAAAATATTCGTAATTTTGCAAATTTTCAGATGGTTTAGCTGTAGAGGTTAAATTTTACGAAAAAATCTGTGTATGCACGAACTTGATAACTTACACACGCGTAATGGCCAGCGCAGCGTTATGCAAACTTAAAATAGTCCAGTCTAACCTACATAAGCTTAAAGTATTAAAAGCTCCTTAAAAATTCAATGTGGACGAGATTCCCAATAATTTTGGGCCTTCTTATAGGAGTTGAGAACAATAGGGTCGTCAATGATACACCATGTTCTTAATAGCCGACGTTTCGATTGGCATTGTCTTTTTCTCAGAGCAATCTATTTAAGATAACGGTAGATTACAATTTATGAATTAAATGAGCATTATACAATTTCTTTAGATGAGTTACAAACACAATTATAAATACAAGATTTACTAAAAAACTAGCGTACGTTACCTAAGAGTTGGTTAATCAAGGACTCCTCAAGGGAACCATGGGGTCCAGATCGTCAAAAAATTCAAAAAAATTGTTTACATATTAAAATAAAATAAATCTTGTTCTTATCTATAAGATTGGGATGTAGCAATTGCAATAAGGTTTATATTATTGGCCAAACAAAACAGAAGCTAGGCAATAGAATAAAGAACCATCAATACAATTGTAAAAAAAAAGTCAGATGCTACTGGTTTGTCCAGTTCATCATTTGAAAGAAAGGACATAAATTTGATTTTGATTCAGTAGTGAGAGTGTTAGATATGGAACCGAATTTTAAGAAGCGTTTGATTTCAGAAATGATTTTTATCAATGCTTATAACAATAATGTTAATTTCAAAAAAGTGATACCTATAATCTAAGTAATATTGTACAAAAATCTTATATCTAAAATTAAAATCTACTAACCACCACCAATTAACATTAACCTTAAGTCTAATACTAACTACCTTACAAACTACCTAAAATTAACTTATCTAACATGCATAATTACTTATTTTATCTTTATACCCAAAATTTTGACCTTGTTATTGTGAATATAAACGTGAAATGTATCTATACTGACATTCAAAAATTTCTAATTCATTGTTCGTGTACTAGTCTTCATGTATGGTTGTTTTGTACACTATTTGTTAATTTATTTTGTATTGTTTTACATGTTTATCTTATTGACACTTGTCCAAGTAATTTTTAACGTAAACCAGTTGGTTTTTGACGATCTGGACCCCTATGGTTCCCTTGAGGAGTCCTTGATGTCACCAACTCTTAGGTAACCAGTACGTCTAGTTTTTAGTAAATCTTGTATTTATAATTGTGTTTGTAACTCATCTAAAATAGAAATTGTATAATGCTCATTTAATTACCATAAATTGTAATCTACCGTTATCTTCAAAATAGATTGCCTTGAGAAAGATTGGCCATCGCCAATCAGAAACGTCGGCTATTAAGAACATGGTGTATCATTGAAGAACGGCCCTATTGTTCCTCAACTCCTATAGAGAAGGCCCAAAATTATTACAGGAGTCTCGTCCACTACACCAACTTTGTTCTGTCCTGTTCTAAATAATTTTTATTAAATAATTTCTATTCGCACTACATTATTTTGGTAAATTAGATTTTTTTGTACATGGGGTATCTTTGAGGTTAAAAAAATGTTAAATATAGTCAAAAAATTCAAACAAATTGAGCCGTAGTTTAAGAAAAGTGAAAGTAACATAATTTTTCATAATTTCGAATTTATCGTATGAGTTTATTTTGTTGGAAGGCTAGATCACTTTGGCCTTGCTTAAAAATGAAAACGAACATATTTTGCTTTTAAAACCAAAACACGTTCTGTTTTACAGTCAGCTCATGCAATCGACCAATTAAATTTTGAAACTGTGTTCTACATTATTTATTTATTAGTTTTGCACTCGATTAATTGAATAAGAAATGTTATTCAATTTGAATTACAATTCCTTTTTCAAACAAACCAAACGTTGTTTTCAGTTATGCGTAAAATGCTTACATGTTTTATCGTTTTTGTATTTAACCCTACAGTGGTCGCTATAATTTTTGTGACACGAGTGGTCGCTACGGACTGATACTCCGATTATTATATATGGAGATATAATAACAAATTTTAAAACAAATATGTTAAGTAAACACCTTTTACATTTTTGAAAGTTTATTATGACATTAAATTATTAATAATAAAGAAGAAAACAGTAATATTGCGAAATAACAGATTGATTTTTTTTTACCAATTGGCGCTTTGAAGGCATTCATTACATATAATAATGGAATGACCTAAACATAAGAATTTATTACATTTCCTACAGTAGTATCTCGTCGGTCTATTTTTTTACTATCACAAAGGGCGCATCTCCCTCGACGTTCCTCAGCTACTTCAGGTATTGGGATGTTTCCAATCTAAGAAGCTCTCGAATGCGAGTTTTTATCGTTACAGGCATGTTTCTTATCATTACTCTTGCTTTCAAATGGTCCTCAACCAGGGAAAAACTAAGTTGATATATGAATTCCTCCTTGGAATATTTGAATTAATGTTATTTGCGACAAAGATTGCAATGAATTGATACCGCCTATATTCAGCAACGAATAAAAATTACCATCGTCCACCTGCGGGTATTCCTCGCACAATTGTATACAGAACAAAGCTTGTCCACCATGTCAACACCTCCTTTTGTTTGATTATATGACATTATCATTTCTGGTTTGCCTGTATTTTCATCCAAAACGTCGTCTCTGTGCATGCTTGAAACAAGTAACATTTTTTTCTTTTTCGGAATATACGAAACTAATGTGCAGTGTGGATGAAATGCAAACATTGATGATTTTTCAGGTCGAGTTGATGGGTTTGCAAATTCAACTGGAATTTCCCTTTTATTTTTCTTATTGTCCCTAACAAGGTGAGCCTAAAGTTTTGTTTTTAAATTAGCAATAAGTTCCATACTGGTGAACCAATTGTCCACTGTTACATTTCTACCAGTACCTCTAATTGGCTCGGACAGCCTTTCCACCACGGCTCCAGGAGAATTGTTTACTTCGTATGGTCCTGCAGGCTGTTTTCCGACGTATACTTCGAGATTTACGGTATAGTAAGTTTTCGAATCGCAAGGGCAAACACTTTCAAGCCATATTTATTGGGTTTGCTTGGAATATACTGGCGCCAGCCACAACGTCCTCTAAAAGCCTCAAGCTTTCGTCTATCGTGACATACTCAAATGGAGTATATGCAGTCTTAGCCTTTTCTACAAATCCATCAAACACACTTCTTATTGCGGCTAGGCTTGTCAGTGGCCCTTCGTTCTTCACGTGTCTCGCTATCATCAAATCTTATATATCTAACTAGAAATCTGAATCTTGAACATGACATGAGTAAGTCTAAACAATTCTATACCGCTGCCATCGGTTTTCCATAGTTCTTCAGCATTTGTCCGAGCACATTTTTTACACCAGCTAAGTACAGTAACCCTAGTAGCGCCTTTATTTCAGTTATATTAGTGGGTTGTGCATCTCGTTCCAGGAATAATTATGTTTCAATGAATCAATCCTTTTGTTCGTATTTTGCACAATTAACTCCAATATTTCATCACTAAAAAATAGCTCCAAATTTCTAACGGGTTTTTCAAATTCCTTGTCGTTGCTTTCGGACCTGGTAAATGAGTTACAAGTTCTCTGATCGGGTCCTAACACTTTTAGATGGCACATGTTTGTTCCATTTCGTTGCTTTATCTTTAACCAAAAATACGGGGTAGCAACAATTTCTTCAACATTCGCATCTTCCTCATCAGATATTTCTTGCTCCGTATCTGTTTCTAGAAGTTCTGTACTAATTGGTCTTCTTCTTCATCATCTTCATCGTCTTCAAAAATTGCGGATTCATTATCAGAATTTAGACATTCTTCCATCAAGTCTCGCAGACGCTCTTGACCTTTTCATAAGACGACATTTTTGTAAGCAATAGAAAAATTAATAATCAACAGATATTTGCAATTTATGTTCGTGATCAAAGTACTTGTGTACATAGTATTAAAATATAAATATAGTTTATTATAAAATAAAAATGAAAACTTACCTCAAAATTCTCTGAAATGTTTTTATAACACCAGTAGTCGCTACGGATTGTCACTCCGAAAACTAAATTTGCAGACGCACACGTTTGCCTATCAGGCTGACTTAAATCAGTACTGATTCATTGCGATGGTGTAGCCGAAAGGTACCTAGAATATGACAGCGGCGGACTGAATTCATACACTCACAATCGTAAAACAATCAATCGTTCAGAGTGTGAATCCGTTAGCGACCACTGCAGGGTTAAAGAAGTTACAAAAAAAAGGTTTTCTTCTCATATTTTGTAAATGTATTATAATGCATCCATTTAATGCTCTAATTTGTATTTTTTAAGTATAAAAAAACGCTTATTTGGTGTTTTTCATAGTTAAAATTCTAAGAAAAAATAATTTGTATTTTTTTTCACTTTTTACGAATGGAAAAAAAACGATTTATATTTTTTTATGATGGGCAATTTTTGTCTCTTGAAGAAGAAAAAGAATCTTACTTTTAGCTTTTTGAGCTTTCGTTTTTAATATGAAAAGTGGGTTTTCTTTTCCTCTTTAATTCTGCACTTTTGTTCATGTACTTTTGCATTAACACAAAAAATTTATGTTTTAATACAGATTTTTGTTTTAACCCTTAACTACCGATCCCCGGTCTGTGAGACCGCTACGTAATTTACAAAATGCATTTGTGCAATTTCGGGTATTTTCGGAAATTTATCGTCTCGTGTACCTTTTAAGTTACTTAACGTACAGTCAATGCGTGAGTTGTAAGTGGATACATGCGTAGTCTTAGTCACAATAAATTAGTCAAATTTGATAGCGGTCTCTCAGACCGACGGTCAGTACCCGTGAAACTAATTTGTATGTGGTTAAAGCATATTTGTTGTTGAAATTTACTAAATTTGTTTGATAAAAATGAGTGCTGTGCCTAGTTGTTCCAAGGCAGTCCACCCAGATGATCCGAACTTTGAAAAAATAGTATTAGCTTGGTATAATGAATGTGAAAGTGACCTGAGTGACATCGATTCGGAAGATAATGAAAGTGTGAGTGATCACAATAGCGCTTCAGAGTTAGAAGAAGATAACGATTTGAATGAAAACGAGCAACTGAATAATCAGATTACCGATGAAGAAGATTCACTACTACACAAAAACAATGACTTGGTAACCAACAGTTACTATGGAAAAAATAGATTTAAGTGGTCATCTCAATCTTTTGTAAATAGAACAAGAACACAACGACACAATATTATTTCTCAACTACCAGGATTACGTCAACCAGCTCGCCAAGAGCTCACTAAATTACCGGGTGATGTGTGGACGTATCTTGTCAGTGATAAAATACTAGAACATATTATACAGTTCACGAACCAACGATTAGAACGAGAACGCATAAAGTATAAAAACCCTGACAGGTCTGAACTGAAAATGTAGACATAGTAGAATTAAAAGCGTTTATTGGCCTTCTTCTCTTTACTGCAATTTTAAATCCAACCATGAAGACATTAAAGCTTTGTTTGCAACTGATGGGTCAGGGCGCGATATATTTCGTTGTGTTATGAGCAAGAATAGGTTTGCTGTGCTATTGACAACTTTAAGATTTGACAATTCGATTGATAGAAGAGAAAGAATGAAGATTGATCCTGGGGCACCTATTTCAGAAGTTTTTAACGAATTTGTTCACAATTGTCAAAAATATATAGTTTGGGTGCGAATGCTACCATAGATGAAATGTTAATAGGTTTCAAAGGACGATGTAGATTTCGCATGTATCTACCAAATAAACCTGCCAAATACGGATTAAAGTTGATGGCCCTTACTGATGCCAGAAACAATTATTTTTACAATGGATATTTATATTTAGGTAAAGATTCAGACGGCCAGAACCTAACAGCTGAAGAGAAGAAATACCTGAAACCCAAACACAGTCTGTTCTACGTCTTGCAACTCCCATCTACAATAGCAATAGAAACATTACTGCAGACAATTGGTTCTCTTCAATTGAATTAGTGGAAATATTACGAACCAAAGGACTTACCTATGTTGGGACCCTTAAAAAAAATAAAAAAGAAATTCCACCAGAGTTTCTACCAAAGAAATCTAGAAATGAAGGGTCCGCAATATACGGTTTTACAAAACATATTACATTACTTTCGTACGTACCGAAGAAATCGAAAGCGGTAATTTTACTTAGCTCCATGCATCATACGATCTCCACGGATGATATTACGGAAAAACCCGAAATTATTGCTCACTATAATAATACAAAATCAGGTGTAGATTCTCTAGATGAAAAAATGCTCTATATATAGTACTGGAAGGCGAACTAGGAGATGGCCAATGGCACTGTTCTACAGAATAATAGATATTAGCGCGGTAAATTCGTATATCCTCTACAGTAGTTTTAGAGATAATCCTGAACAAACCGATTGGAATTTACGAAAAATTTAGCATACGAATTAGTAATACCCGAAATGAAAAGAAGGAACACTAATATGTCGTTAAGTCGAGAACTTCTTATGAGTATAAGGCGAATTTTGGAAATTCGAGGATGTTTCAGTTCAAACCAAGAACAGTTGAGTGTTAACAATATTGACAGGCTTACGAAACGAAAACTTGTTCTTTATGCTCTTACAAAAAGAAAAGAAAACCCAATATATGTGTATTTCATGCAAAATCCAATTTGTTTGGAATGTTCAAGAACTATCTGTCCTCAATGTATCTAATAATTATAAGATTTTTTATCTTTTGTATTTTTTAAAATGGAATATATTTTTGTTTGATTTTATACTTTGTTTATGACGACAGACATCTTATTTTTATAAAATAAATTTGTTTATGATAGTTTGATATCTTATTTTGTACTTATACAAATTTTTTTGATGGTTTAAATCACACACATGATTTTTGAGGTCTTATCGGAAAATTTACATTATACATAATATTAGTTAACATTTTATTATGTAATTGCACAAGTTGCCAGCATTTATATTAAATAATAACATCCATTCCATAAAATCATTAAAAAAATTAAATTACTTCAATAAAAATAGCGGTCTGACTGACCGAGGATCAGAGATTTACGTCTCAACTTGTTACCATCGGTAGTTAAGCTTAATTTGTTCTTCATTGTTTGTTCACTTTTGGTTTCACAGAGTTGCATTAAAAATTTTTTGATTAAGAATAACCACCTAAGGAGCAGCAAGCGGCAGGTTTGTTCTTTACAAATTGACGATCAAAGCGAGTCGTGTCTTTATCAAATTCGCATTGGAAACAATTTATTTGAGTAAGATAAGCCAGAGCTTCATCTTCACTTTAATTCCCCTACGTTAAGGGCAATCAGGACTATGGTTTTAATGAGTTTCTGTCTCAGTAGATGGTGTGGAATTTACATAGCGATTTTCTCAAAATGTATCAGACGTATGCAAATATTTATCAATGGAAATCATTTGATCACCTTTTGCCGCAAGCGCATAGAATTTGCTACAACGTTGCATTTTTTAGTTTCGTTTAGTTTTCAATAAAAAAACTATTTTGTCAATCGAATCAGTAATAAAAAATGTAATACACTGGAACTGTACGCACCAGCGTTCTAACGCTAATGCAGTTACTACTTATTTTTTATCAAAAGCTGTTTTCAAATAAACAGAAAAATACGTCCCTCTTTTCATCATTACCGCAACGCCGAGCTGTAAACTTTGAACGTTGCGATATGTAAGCCATCCGATCGCGGCTGCCTTCTTAGAACGGGTGTAATTATGCATACATAGACATAACAACTGAGTTGTCTTGTCAGCTCTTTGAAATTACGTAATACGTGTACGAAGTCTTTCAACAATAGAGCAAAGCTTTTTCTCTGCAGTTGAAATTATTGTGTTGTAATAGTTATTGTGTGTAGTTGCTTATAATTATCAAGACCATAATGGACTACAGACATTCCACAAAAGAAAAAACCATCTTCGCATGAGCGCAAACCGAAAAAGCCGTCTTAAAATTGCAATTCTATTGCAAAAATTGCAGTAAATATTGAATTATGCTTTAGTTTATATGATCATTTTACATTACATACAACTGCGACCACAGAAAAGTATGTGCCTATCAGAGGATGACTCCTTGTCAAAAATTCAAGGGAGTTTGCTAGCACAATACAATTCAATAGGATAAAACTTTTCTGTGACCGCAAGTATAATACCTACTAAAATCTATAATTGTTTTATTTTTAAAAGTAGTAGAAACAAAAATGATGCTGTTTCAAATGAAAATGCTGTAGCAGAAACGACGACTGTGGAAAGCAGCAGAGCATGTGATTACTTATACTAAGCATTATGCAAAATGATTTCGTTTTACCAAATTGTACATTATAATTAATGTATTAAATTAGTATCATCATAATGTACTAAGCACCTGCTATACCTGTCTAATCAATTGTACCGTTTGGAGGCAAATACTTCCTAAAATTTACAACTCGTTGAAGCTGTACAATGTGAAATTACTGAAAGGTAAGATCTTTATAACTAGTGGAAGAATAATTCTGGTTAAAGAAAAACATCTTTCGGTCGAATACTCAGTTGAACATAAAATTTACAGTTGTTAATGTTATATTGTGTTAAAGTGACTTACGTAAAACATCAAAGCGAAAACTAACAATGTCCCAGAAAGCGCAAACGAAAGATGTATAAATATTTGGACTATTGAACTATAATATATCTAGAACTCAGAAAAATTAAGTAAGTTAATGTAAATCTCAATTGAAATCTATACAATTAAAAAACGTAATTTTACATTGCAGG